>VNKC01002060.1:0-10275 GCA_008042775.1 Drosophila pectinifera
TTTAAAATATTTATATTTAAAATTATGGTTTAAGATGGATATAAATCAATGAAAATAATCTATAATATGACAAAAGCAAAAAGGGAACTCTAGAAATTTAAAAAAGCCAGGAAAATATGCCTTAAATGGTGGTTTATATATTTGTTAGTAATTTATATACACATATATGTTATATACATTATTATATGTATATATTTTTATATTATATATACATTATTATTATTATAAATAATATATTATATATATTAGAAGTCATTTTTTTGGTTTCTTAAGAAAACATTAATTAATTTATTATCTTAGGCGCTTATATAAAGAATTTTGCACGAAAAGGGTTTTTCCAGAAAGCATATAAAATATTCCTTATTTTTTTTTAAGTAGTTCGTAATTTTGTCTTGGACTGCACAACATTTTAAATTTAATATTTATACATTTGGGATATATGTTTCATTTATAAATATTTTTATAAACAATTCAGAGGATATATTCTTTCTTCCATGCATAATGCTTTCCATGCATAATGCTTTCTAAAATATTGAATGCTTTCTAAAATATGAAAATCTTAAATATTTCTTAAAATTTTCCCCAAATTCCCTTCTCCCCTATAATCTTATATTTTGCAGTGCATTTATCCCAAGGGTTTGGGGAATCTCGGCCTAAAGTGCTGAAAGCGAAATCGAGCAGCAAAAAAAGGAGAAGAGATTCGGCAGAATTGTTGCGAAATTGCTATTTGCACTCAATAACACCCTATACTCCCCTCCCGGCAGCCCCTGGCCCAGGGCACCCCACCCCTAAAAAACACCAGCCCCTCTCCGCCGCCCATGAAAGGCGGTGGAGTTGGCAACCAGAACCGTTCTGGCCACAAGCGCTGACCCAACTATATCGGATACCCGCAAAAAAATGTACGAGAGAGGGAGAGAGCTGGGGAAAGCGCCAGAGGGGGGGAGATGGGGTGGAGGCATCAGAATAGGGGCGGGCGGTCATGCGGGTGTGGCACAATTGCAGCATGTTGCAGGAACAGCAGAGGAGCTGCAAGGAAGCGCAAAGAGCAGCAAAGAAACAAACACAATTTGCGCCATAAAGCATACAAAAAAGAGTCACAAAAAGAGTCACAAAAAGGAGCATCCTTTTTTGTATTTTTTGTTGTTTTTTTTTTTGTTTTTTGAATGGCTGACAAAGCGCAACAGAATGGCTTAAGAGCGGCCAGGGGCTCAAGGGGGCTGGTGGCAATGCAGCAGCCGTTAGCAGAGCGATGAGATCCTTGTTGCCCTCGAGCCAAGCCCGATATCCTTGCTCACAGGAACCCGGCAAAACCTGAAGATGGGCGGGGGCCAATAGGGGTTAAGCGGGTGGCTCCATCGGGCCCAAAGGGAGGGGCAGCCAAGGGGAAAAGCCCTCTGACAGTGAGGAACATTTATTGTGGATGCATCTGTGGATAAGTGTGATATGAGGCGACTTTAATTTATGGCCCGGCGTGGCCCAGGGATAAGGTCCCAGTTGAATAACTTCGATGGGCTTGCACAGGATCAGGGAGGAATATGTTCCTTATATGGCTTAAAAAAAGGCCTAAAAATCTGGTAAGTCATATGCTCCTTATATGGCTTTAAAAATGCTTGAAAATCTGACTTTTTCTAGAGTAAATCAATAAGAAAACAGAGCTTCTTTCAAGAGTTTTTACTTCATAAATTGGGACTTAAACTAAGGAGAATTTATCCAGAACTTACTCAGATAACCATTAGTATTTATTTATAGGTTTATATTATATATGAATTAAACAATTAATTAAAACAAAGAGGGTACTGCACTTTATATATAAATTAAATCAACGAAGCTATAACCAAGTAAGGAACTTCGAAATAATTATAACAAAGTTTTAATACTTATTCAGATAACCCTCAGTATTTAATTAAATAAAACATAGAAGACCATGTACTTGGTTTATAAATGAAAACGCCACTAAGCTGTAACCAAGTAATGAATTTCTTAATATATTTATAACAAAGTTCTAATACTTATTCAGATAACCCTTAGTATTTATTTATAGGTTTGTATCATATATAAACTAAATAATTAAATTAAACAAGAGGGTACTGCAATTAGTATATAAATTAAATCAACGAGGCTATAACCAAGTAAGGAACATAACAACATAACATACTCAGATAACCCTCAGTATTTATTTATAGGTTTGTATCACATAAAAACTAAACAAATAAATACAACAAGAAGGTCCTGTACTTGGCATATAAATGAAAGCCACTTAGCTTTAACCAAGTAAGGAACTTCTAATTATTTTTAACAAAGTTACTTACTTATTCAGATAACCCTCAGTATTTAATTAAATAAAACAAAGAAGGTCCTGTACTTGGCATATAAATGAACCTGTAACCAAGTAAGGAATTTCTTAATATATTTATAACAAAGTTCTAATACTTATTCAGATAACCCTTAGTATTTATTTATAGGTTTGCATCACATAAGAACTAAACAATTAAATTAAACAAAGAGGGTATTGCATTTAGTATATAAATTAAGTCAACTAAGCTATATCCAAGTAAGGAACTTCGAAATAATTATAAGTTCTAATACTTATTCAGATAACCCTCAGTATTTATTTATAGGTTTGTATCACCTAAGAACTAAACAATTAAATAAAACAAACAAGGTCCTTTACTTAGTATATAAATGAAAGCCACTAAGCTAACCAAGTAAGGAAAAGTAAAATTCTAAATATTTATAACCAAGTTGCCCTGCCTCCTTTTAATGTATATATTTTATAGTGCCCATTAAGTTGGCATTTAACTTATAGGAGTCCTCCTCTAATTATAGCCCGAATGGAGGACTGGAACGGAAAACCACTTGAGTTGGCCGGGAAATGGAGTGACGGGAAATCAATAGCGCGGCATGAGGCCGTCACCCGAAAATATTTGACTGTATCTGCATTTAGCGAGCCCCGGCACCGCCTCGTCCACCCCGCCCACTTTTCCGCTGGCCGATTTTCGATTTTCCGCCTTCGATATGCGCGAGTGTGTGTGTGTGTATATTGTGCCTATATGTATTTTGTATGGGCGAGAGGATATCCTTATTTTGCACGCGCTCAGCGGGCCGAATGCACGCGACTGGCGCAGCGGGAATTGCGCAGCTTGCAATCCTGCGGATCCGGCAGGACATCCCGCCGACACGTGAATCCATGGCCCTAAAATCGAGTCGAGATGAGAGATGCTAGATGCGAGATGCGAGTGTCCTGCTTATCGGAGATCTCACATTCCTGCGAAACGGCGATCGTAAAGCCGCAGGCGCGAGCTGCCTTCGTCGAAAAAGGACCTCTCTCGGTCGCCCTCTCTCTCTCTCTCTCTCTCTCTCTCCCCCTCTTCTTCTCCCTCTCTGTCCGATTCTCTGAGCATTTCTCTACTTGCAGTTCGCGTGCTCAGCCCAGCGGGAAACGGTTTCCTCGACTGGCTGCCGTTTGGTGTCCTGCCGAGTGTTGACAGATACCGAGAGAAATTGCCCCAAAGGCAGCCGGGAATCACCAGAGAAAACTAGAGAGAAATAGAGAAAAATATCAGAGAGAGAGAGAGAGGGCAGACCGCCCAACGGCTTCTGTGCACGCGCGAAAGGACATCTCGCAAGGACATCGAACAGCGGGCAGCGTGGCAATTGCGATCCTCTCATTAGCATTCGCCCAAGGCCAGGGCCACAATAGGAATAAGGGGCGGCGGGTGGTCACTCGTCCTGGGGGCGTGGCCGAGGCGATTCGATGCGCAGCGGACGCGGCACACGCTGCCGCCCGGCCTACAAGAGCGCCACCTAGCGGACAGAGGTCCTGTAGGTGATAAGACCAGAAAATACCATCTTTAGGACCTAATTTCTCGGGATCTGTAGGAGATAATACGGAATATTTTGGTATACAGATTACTAAGCACCTCCTAAGACTGCATCTTAATTTTCAGATTAATTGTGATGAAATCCATATTAAAATAAGGGCAATAAATGTCTGGACCCTGAACCCGTTGGCCAGCCTTTCTGCTCGCTTCGAAAACCATTCCCAGGTCGGAAGTTGGAAAGGATATTAACACGGGCAGAGGTCCTGTAGCTGATAAGACCAGAAAATACCATCTTAGGACCTCATTTCTCGGGATGAGTGGGAGATAATATGGAATATTTTGGTATACAGACTCCTAAGCACCTCCTAAGATTTTACATCTTAGTTTTCAGATTAATTGTGATGAAATCCATATTAAAATAAGGGCAATAAATGTCTGGACCCTGAACCCGTTAGCCAGCCTTTCTGCTCGCTTCGAAAACCATTCCCAGGTCGGAAGTTGGAAAGGATATACCATCTTTAGGACCCCATTTCTCGGGATCTGTGGGAGATAATATGGAATATTTTGGTATACAGCCTCCTAAACACCTCCTAAGATTTTCCATCTTAGTTTTCAGATTAATGTTGATGAAATCCATATTAAAATAAGGGCAATAAATGTCTGGGCCCTGAACCCGTTAGCCAGCCTTTCTGTTCGCTTCGAAAACCATTCCCAGGTCGGAAGTTGGAAAGGATATTAACACATGTTGTCGGCGGAGATAATTGATTTGCTGACCCCAGTTCGTTGGCGAAATGAGCTAGACACACCGCCGCAGCCTGCCCACCGCCCCTGGGTGGGCGTGGGCGTGGCCATGGCCAGCGGCAATAAAATGTCACACACACACACATGTATGTGTGTGCGTAAATGTCTCAAAGGGGTTGCTAAAAAGCGAAACAAAATCGGGAAAAAATAATAAAAAAAGAAAGCAGAGACAAAAGCGGAATTCGCTGGACTTTTGTCTGGGGCCAGAAACATAAAAACTCAATTAGACTCGTTACACGCCCAATTATGTAATATGAAATAAAGCCGAGGTCCACCTGAACAGGACCCCTCCCTATTTTCCTTACCTATTTTCCCCTACCCATATTTCCCAGTGAGTTTTCCCTCTGCTTTTTTGGCTTTGGCCATCTCTTCACGGCCCAGTTGAGCAGCAAAATGCCAAATCGTAAATCGTCAAGCGACTCCACTTCACCCGAACCCCTGGAAAATCCTTGAGCCCCAATCCCCAGCCTAGGAGGCTCCCTCCCTCCCTCACTTCATCATTGACTAGGTGAAGTCCTGCCGCCGCTGCCAGCTCCTGTTTCATTGTTTTGCTCGCTTTTTATGAGCCTGGCCAGGCACCACTGCACCACCCAGGAGCCACCCCAGGACACCCGCTGCACCACCAGCATATAACGGGGTACTCAACTAAATTGCCAAAGCGTTGAACATTTTTCACCCGATGTGGGCCAATAAATATAACGAAACTACCAAAGTAACTAAACAACAGGACAGGACAGGATCCAAAGGACATGCCCCGGATGACACTGCAAAAGCCAGGAGCAGGAGCAGTAGCAGTAGCAGTGCCAGTGGCCGTAGCAGTAGCAGTAAAAAGGAGCAGCAAGGAGCACACACAACACACACTACACACACTACACACACGGGCTGAGAAAGGGGAAAAGGCAAATTTTCGAGATGTGCAAAATATTCGAAAGCGAAGTTCAAAGCCACTTTGGTCACAGAGAAAAGTCAACGAAATGCTTACCTAATATATATATGCACTTGAAAAGGGTTTAACTAGTACTTATATATATTTAAATTATATTTATATATATATATATATATATTTATTAAAATATATATTTAATATAAATTATAATGTATAAATAGTCAAATCGAGTTAGTAAGAATTAAGTAATTTTTTTGGGTGGAGATAAGTAACCACCAATTATGATTTGATATTTATAAAGCCCATAGAAATGCTCTCGAAATTAGGGAATTAATAGATTAAATTTATTAATTTAAATTTATATTAAATTAAATAGATCCTTATATATTTATTTTAATATATATTTAATATAAAATATAATGTACAAATAGTTAAATCAAGTTACTAGGAATTAAGTAATTACTTAAGTGGAGATAGGTAACAACTAATTATGATTTGATATTTATAAAGGCTTGAGAAATGCTCTCGTAACTAGGGAATTAATAGATTAAATAATAGATTAAGTATCCGTATATTTTTATTACAATATATATTTAATATAAAATATAATGTATAAATAGTGAAATCAATGTACTAAGAATTACGTAATTATTTGAGTGGAGATAAGTAACAACCAATTATGATTTGATATTTATAAAGGCTTAAGAAATGCTCTCGTAACTAGGAAATTAATAGATTACATTTATTAATTTAAATTTATGTTAAAATAATAGACCCTTATATATTTATAGTAATATATATTAAATATAAAATATATTGTATAAATAGTCAAATCAAATACTAAGAATTAAGTAATTATTTGAGTGGAGATAGGTAACAACTAATTACGATTTGATATTTATAAAGCCCTGAGAAAAGCTCTCGAAATTAGGGAATTAATAGTTTAAACAAGTATCCATATATATTTATTTTAATATATATTTAATATAAATTATAATGTAAAATAAAGTCAAATCAAGTTAGTAAGAATTAAGTATTTATTTGAGTGGAGACTTATTTGAGTAAGGACCAATTACGATTTGATATTTATAAAGGCATGAGAAATGTTCTCGTAACTAGGGAATTAATATTTTAAACAAATATCTCAAGTAGAATTTATTAATAATAATTATTTAAGTATGTATCCCATAGAGTATCTTCATATTCGAAGTGAGTGTCCTGTGGCAGAGCCAGCATATGGACATACACCCACAGCATCGCGCCCACACACATTCGGTTAGCCATTTTTTAGTGCACCATCCTTGCCCACTTTCGGGTGGTCACCGGGTTGGTTCCATGGTGGCTTCAATTGCAGCTCTGATGCCTCCTTTTTTGGACTTGGTTTGGGAGTTGGGAGCTGGTAGCTGGTAGCTGGTAGCTGGATGGCCGGAGCCGGTTACACCGTCGCTGGCCGGATCGCCTCCACTTTTATGGCCACAGGCGGTATTTATATGCAGGCCCAACTATGGCCGGACCCCGACCCGCCCCTGGAGCATCTTCAGTCCGGCAGTGGCACTCGAGTTATGTTGGCAATTGAAAGTGGCAACTGTGTCAAGTGTTGCCCACTTGTCGTACATGGCTGGGTCCTCGATTCAGTCTGTGTCCAGTCACCAGTCAGCAGTCGCCACTTTTCCCCCCGAAAATTCGCCGGGTTCGGGTTTAAAAACGGAATTTTTTATTGCCTCTGGAAGCCGGTTGGCAACGGCCCTGAATACCCTCTCGGGGGGTTATTATCCTTTTGGCCAAGTAATTATATCTGTCTGCTTTCAGACCAAGTATTCATTTAATTCTATAATAAATCTCTCTAAGCCGCCGATCTTTTTAGTTTAGTTCCAAACAACTCTCCGAAATATACTTGTATTTATATTTATATATATTTATCAGGAATAATTTTATTATATATATTCCTTGCAAGGGTATTGCCAGCCTTTGAGACCGAAGCCTGCCATCGGCTTCTGTTTTTTCTGGATTTTGATTTTGTTGCTGTTTGTTTTTTTTTTTTTGTTTTTTTTTGGTTTTTTGGGTCGGAAAACGTCGCTTTGTTCGTTTTTGCTGCCGAACTTTTGCCCTCTCTCGCTTTTGGGGGATATGGAAGTGATTTCAATTTATGAACATGCCGCTGTCCACACACCCACGCACACACACTCTACACTCATCCATCTTGCTCGTTTTCCGTGTCTGGGAAAAACTCTGAAACAGAAAACTGAAAACTGGAAAACTGGACACGGCAACATGGGTCATGGGCCACCGTCCACCGGCCACGGGCCACCGGTCGGTCTGCTGTTTTAAAACGAATTTAAATTTTTCTATAATTGGTTCTAGGGGAAATTGCAGTCCTGAGTTCAACTTCCGTAACTTAATGAATTGCCAAAAGTGTTTTACTTGCCCTACAAGGCTGTGAATGCCCAATGCCCGCTGGCGATTCCCGGATTGCCGGATTGCCGTCGCCCGATGTTGCACGTTGCTGTTGCAGGTCCACGGTGGCAAAGAAGAGAAGAGTTTCCCCAGCTGCTGCCACCTTTGATTTGACCAATAAAGCTGCGGTGTATCTGGAGATACAGAGAGCACGGCTTAGAGGGAATATTATTAGCCAAACTGGTCAGTAATGAAGGGTTCTTGGGGCCTTTAAAATTTATTTTTGGTTTAACAAAACTTAGAAGGGGTTAATTAATTAACTGTCTTCCCTATTTGGTTTTCTTTTGAAACGTAAAGTAAAGTAATTTCCCTTTAATAAGCATTTTATTTGATATTTATTACCTTTTATCTTAGGCTTAATTCTAAATTTCTTCCCTATTTGGTTTTCTTTTGAAAAGTAAAGGCTTAAACAAATAATTTCCCTTTCAGAAGCATTTTATTTGATATTTATTACCTTTTAGCTTTATCTTTGGCTTAATTTGAAATTTCTTAACTATTTGGTTTTCTTTTAAAAAGTAAAGGTTTAAACAAATAATTTCCCTTTAAGAAACATTTTATTTGATATTTAATACATTTTAGCTTTGTCCTAGGTTTAATTTAAAATTTCTTCCCTATTTGGTTTTCTTTTAAAAAGTAAAGGTTTAAACAAATAATTTCCCTCAAAGAAGTATTTTATTTAATATTTACTACCCTTTAACTTTATCTTAGACTTAATTTTAAATTAAAAAAGACAAGACATAACACATAGTTAAATAAACAAATAAATAACAGACAAAACAAAGCAGCTATTTACTTTTTATATTTTTTTTATATGCATTTATATTTGTTTTTATTTTATTATTATGTTCCCAATAAATAAACTTATTTCAGTAAAACCTAGACGTATTCCCTTTGATTTTATTTATTTACAAATATTACTATTTTTATTTTATTATAACGTTCCCAATAAATTAAAATATTTCAACAAAACCTAGACATATTCCCTTTGATTTTATTTATATACAAATATAACTATTTTTATTTTATTGTAATGTTCCCAATAAATAATTATATTTAAGCAAAACCTAGACATATTCCCTTTGATTTTATTTATATACAAATATTACTATTTTTATTTTATTATAACTCTCCCAATAACTAATTATATTTCAGCAAAACCTAGACATATTCCCTTTGATTTTATTTATATACAAATATAATTATTTTATTTTATTATAACGTTTCCAATAAATAATTATATTTCAGCAAAACCTAGACATGTTCCCTTTGATTTTATTTATATACAAATATACCTATTTTTTTATAATAACTAATTATATTTCAGCAAAACCTAGACATATTCCTTTTAAATAATTAAGCCTATTTAAGCAACAGCCTCTCCCTTCTTGTCCTTTTTTAAGACACGCCCCTTTCATGTCTCAATATCGCCTTAAAAAATATTAAATATTAAGTTAGAGGCCAGAGGTTGGTGGGGCCATTTAGATAGTTTCCAAAACGGCGGCCGTGAGGCGTTAATTAAATTTTGAACAGGCCTTAATCCACAGCGACTGTTGGCACTTAAGTTTTTCAATTAACCCGCCTGCCGCCCGCCGTCCGCCGCTCTCCGCTCTCCGCTTGACAACCGAAGGAACCACCCTCGCTAAGGCCGCGAGGTGGGGTTGCTTTATTTTCATATTCATACAAAATTAAACAGCGCGTGCGACAACATAATCAAACAAGTCGAGGATTCCTCAAATTACACAAGGCCCAAAACTATAAGACACATGCGGGTGGAAAATGCTGGAAAATGCGGGGGGGAGGCCGGGGGGGGGGAAACTCCTAGCACAAGGAGGCGGGACCCGGAGGGGCGTTCACTTAAGACAAGTCACGAGCCAAAAGTCGCACTTAAGCGTTTTCTAATCTGTGAAGGGGCTGCAGCGCTATAAATATTTATATTTATGCCTCACAGTATTTTTGGTCGCCCAAGGAGTCTGTGCGCGGCAACTAGGGGTTAAGCATGCACTGGAAAAGGGATATTATGGATAGGGAAAATAATATACCAAGGGGTTAAAACTAAATACAGAAGGTACTTTACTTTAAGTACTCAGAACTCCTTGGCTTTTAATCTTTTCAGCTGAAAGCATTTAAAAATATTTATTTATATATATATATATTATATTTTATATTATATATTAAATATATTATATATATATATTTAAATCTCAGTTAAATGTATTTTCTCTCAGTGTATCAGTGCGTGGAACTTCTTGAAAATATGTGACAACAAAGTGAAATTAAGCCAGGCGCATTACTCACGCGCCAATCGGGCGACGC
>VNKC01002080.1:0-25476 GCA_008042775.1 Drosophila pectinifera
TATTGAAATATTAAAGAAAAAAATTTTTGGTCGATTTTTCAAAAAAATGTAAGGGGTTACATCATTAAAATTTCCAAAAATTGAATAAAATTTTATTTCTGTTTATTCTTAAAGTCGTTATGCAGATTAATTAACCAAATAAAATCTAACAAAGAAAAGCTTTCCGTTTTGAAATTAAGGCTGTTTTGGCCAAGTTATGGTTATTTTTATTATTTTTAGGACCCAAAAATCCGCATTTAATGTCTTCTGAAGAGCATAATTTCGCCAATAAAGGGATGACAGCCAAATGCCGTTTATATTCGGAATCGCCACTAAAATCTTAATTATTAAATAATGAAGTATTGCCTTAAAAATGATTTGAACAAAAATTAGGATATAAAAATGCCGATTTAAGGACCTAAAAATCCGCATTTGATGTCTTCTGAAGAGCATAATTTTGCCAATAAAGGGATGACAGCCAAATGCCGTTCATATTCCGAATCGCCATTAAAATTTTAATTGTTTAATAATGAAATATTACCTTAACAACGCTTTGACCAAAAATTAGGATATAAAAATGCCAGTTTAAGGACCCAAAAATCCGCATTTGATGTCTTCTAAAGAGCATAATTTGGCCAAAAATGGAATGACAGCCAAATGCCGCACATTTTTCGATTCACCGTTAAAATCCTAATTATTTAAGAATCAAAAACCTAAAAAAATGAGGTATAAAATTTTTGCCAATTTTTGAAAATTAAAATTGTTAAAAATTGGCAAAAAATTTATTCTTTTAAATTTCCAAACTAAATATGAAGTTAATTAACCAAATTAAGGCCAACATTAAAAGGCTTTCCGAATTGATATTAAGGCTGTATTGACGAAATTATGATAATTTTTAGGTCTGACTTTTCCAGAACCAGAGTACAGCGAATATGGTATTTTACTCTCATCGATGTGTGAAATTTGTGGTAAAAATCCGCTGTAATAGGGTTTCAGATACCAGGCGAACAGAAATACAAGGCAGCAGCTGACAGTTGTAGGACATCTAAAGGTACCTAAAAGTATGCTACATTTATGGCACTCGGACTAACAGTTTGCTACAAGATATTACAAAACCACTGTGATGGTTATAGACCATTATTATTATTTAAGGAGGTTAAAATAAGGTTTTATTAAATAGTTTTATATAATATAAAGGTTTTAAATTCATTGAAGTGAAACGGAGCCCGTCTAATAATATTGTTTTGTTTGGGCTTTCAAGGCTTTCTCAATTAGTCATATACACAATCTATCGCTACCGTCTAGTACAATTCGTTAAACACTCTATAAAGCCCTCGCTTTGGTTCTCTTATCTTACACATATGTATAGGTGTATAAAGAGCGGTTACTCTGTGGCTCTTCATGCCATTCTCTGATTACGAATCGGTGATTCTATATATTTATATATATGTGGTTAGTGTCGTTTAGTAGTATTTGAACAGCTACTCGGACTGCTCTGCTCGCATTCTACGAGGGAACTCTCAGCTGACAACACCCAGAAAATTAAAACAAACTAAGTTAACACAATTCAAAATGTGCATTTTCATCGACTGTTTGCTGAGCCCCATAATTCTGTGGCCGGTAATCATAGGCGCCGCTATCTACTTCTTGAAGTAAGTCACTTTCCATACGCATAATGACCTTGTTATGAAATTCGGCGTGACGAATCCATGACTCTCCAGAAATAGTGTCTGATTTGCAGATTACCATTTTAATGGGACGTGACTATTGATTACAGGGAATACATGCAGGGCGGAAAGTTTACCAAGGAGACTGATGAAACCGGAAAAGTATTCATTGTTACGGGCGCCAACACCGGAATCGGCAAGGAGACAGTCCGGGAGATTGCGAAGCGCGGAGGAACAGTCTATATGGCGTGCAGGGATCTTAGCCGATGTAATAAGGCCCGTGATGAGATCATAAAGGAGACGAACAACCAGAACATCTTCTCACGTCAGCTGGATTTGTCTTCCCTGGATTCCGTTCGGAAATTCGCAGCCGGGTGAGTCCTCCTGAGATACCCTCTAAACGCTGGCAGCTCTAACCTTTTAAAATCTTTAATAAGCTTCAAAAAAGAGCAGGATAAACTCGATGTGCTGATCAATAATGCCGGAGTGATGCGCTGCCCAAAGATGCTAACCAAGGAAGGTTTCGAATTGCAGTTGGGTGTAAACCATATCGGCCACTTCCTGCTGACCAACTTGTTGCTGGATGTGCTGAAGGTAAGGGGGAGGGTATATAGGCCAAATACCACCAATAACAATGCGGTAAAATTCACAGAAATCGTCTCCCAGTCGCATTGTAATCGTTTCCAGCCTAGCGCATACCCGAGGTTCCATCAACGTGCTTGACTTGAACAGCGAGAAGTCGTATGACGAGGGCGCAGCCTATGGCCAAAGCAAGTTGGCCAATGTGCTGTTCACCCGGGAATTGGCCAAGCGCTTGGAGGGTACAGGAGTCACGGTAAATTGCCTGCATCCAGGTGTTGTGGACACGGAGCTGGCAAGGAATTGGGCCTTTTTCCAGACGAACTTCGTGCAGTAAGTAGATGCTGAATCAGGAGAGAACGCTAATAGTAATATTTATAATTATAGATATTTCTTCAAGCCAATGATTTGGCCGCTTTTGAAGACACCGAAGAGTGGGGCACAAACCTCGCTTTATGCAGCACTGGAACCTGAACTTAAGGACGTCACTGGCCTCTACTTCAGCGATTGCAAGCCGAAGGACGTGGCTCCTGCTGCCAAGGACGAAAAAGTCGGAAAGTTCCTGTGGGAAGAGAGTGAGAAGTGGACCGGCTTGGGAGCCCCACAAGGCAGTTCGAAATCCGAGTAGGGTTAGAACAAGCGGTTTATTCAACAGTAATACTAGCTGCTTTTCCACGAGTAGATTAATTCAATAAATACATATACATATTTTCCTAGCTTTCATAAAGCGGATTTTCAGTTGCAGTTAAGTTCGATAAGTATACCATGCGGATTAGTTTTCCCACTTCAGATAGCCTTCTGCTCGGTGGGCCCCGCATTGATGAACACCCTCGAGTGAAGGGCGTGCGTGGTAGGTTCCTTCTTTTCGGGTGCATTGGTCACTGTGTTGACGTACGTGTACTGCATGACGAAGCCCAGCACGACGTCTGTACTTGCAGGCAACTCCTCTGCCGGGGTGAACTGCAGCCGAATGAGCACCTTGTTCCCCTTGCGCCACACAATGAACTTGGGCTCCTCGGTGGGCAGCTGCACGTACTCGTCGAACTCCTTGGAGTCGTCGCGCTGGCTGAGCACAAACTCGCTTTCCAAAGGCACAATCTCAGCATTGGACACATCCGCCACCTCACGCTTCACCTCCCGGGTGGAATTTTGCCGTGACAAGGTGATGCCCACAGCTCTGAGGAGCGGGGACGCGGAAACTGGTTCCTCTTTGATGCGGCTGCTCTCCGCAGCGAGCTCCGGATCCTCTGGCGGGGCTGCAGTCAGTAGTCGAATCGTCATGTCGTACATGGTCGGGTTGGTGAACTTTAGAAGAA
Source organism: Drosophila pectinifera (assembly GCA_008042775.1). Lineage (NCBI taxonomy): Eukaryota > Metazoa > Arthropoda > Insecta > Diptera > Drosophilidae > Drosophila > Drosophila pectinifera. The sequence goes on from VNKC01002080.1 coordinate 3,542, forward strand.
TGGCATTGTCCTTGCCGGACGCCAGAGGCTGCTCGCAGCGTACCATTACCACCTCGGGTACATGGTAGCTGGCAAACAACTGGATGCGGTACTTGATCGACGTGGGATGGTATTCCGGCTTGATAAGATTGTGCTCACACTGGCGGCAGCGTAGCGACCGCTTGATCCATAGCGTACGTCGCTGGGGATACAGGCTGCTCACGGCCGTCGGCTGATCCGCCGGCTGGCTGTGGCGCTGGGCGATCGTAGTTACGTTTCGAAGATTAAGCGGCTCTGTGAAGATGTCTGCCGGCAGCTCCTCCACCTCGGCCGTGGCCTCTGCCGGCGTGATTACAGCCTTAGCCTTGGGAATGCTCTTGTCGTTCCAGCCCATTTGGCGCCGGATGAGGGAAACCGTAAGACCAGTGCGATCCGTGAGGCTGGGGAACTTATGCTGCTTGGGCGTCTTGCGTCGCATAAACTCCATTTTCTCCTGTTTCTCCTGCAGCACCACCGCCTGGAAGTACTCCACCAGGGAGTTAAAGCGCGCTTGATACAGACACTCGTTATCCGGCCAGGTGCCTGTGGCCACGCCCTGGTCGGGAATGCCTGCATCTCGCGAGGTCCAGCGGCAGGACAGGCACGATAAGTAGTACATCTTCTTGGTGGTAGGCACCGCCGAGGGCTTGCTGCTTGCCGGGGTGGGCGGCGTGGCTGTTGCAGACGCTGCCGCAGGGGAGTCTCCGCTGTCATCATCAGGTTTCTTGACGTCCTTCGACTCCTCAGACTTGCGCACCACCGGCACCGTGATGGCCCTGGGCGAGAGCGTGTGCTGGCAGCAGGGGCAGTCGAAGCAGTTGGCACAGCAGTTCTTCTTGTGGCGCGCCTCCGTGGACGGGATATTCTCCAGGCAATTGGAGCAGAAGTGGGACTCAATTTCGTGCGTCACGCAAAAACCGCAGCGCAGCTTCGGGCAGTGGCGGCAGAAGAAGAGCTTGTTGATCGGGTTCAGGATGCCGCAGGAGCACGCGTACTTAACGGGACTCGGTTGCATGAAGCTCATCTTGAACGCGAATTTCTTTTCTTTCTTGTAAATTTGCAAATTTCTTCTTCTTCCACGAATGACGACAGCAGTGTGCTAGCTGCTTTCTACGCTTAAAATACCGAAACGGCGAAACGCTGAAAGCGGGCAGAACAGACTTTCATTTCTTTTGGTCACACCACGTTTGGCGGAAATAAAATTTTCGACGGAAGTCCCCTAAAATTAGACTAGAAGGTCTTTAGAACATATGTATATATGTATGTAAGTATGAATAAATAAGCAGTAAGGAACAGACGTGCTTAACCAAAGAATCGATAAATAAACAGGATTCTAAAAACGGTTTTTTGTATTTTTATTATGGGATGGAAACCTTCAAATTTTCGATATAGAAATGAAATTTTTCCACACAAAAAATCAACAAATTTTGTTAAATATCTACAATTACAAACAATACTAAAGTCCCTCTTTCTAAGATTTTAATGACGCCCAAGACTATGCAATTATTGTTTCACTGGTATCTAATATGGAACACCGAGTTATTCTTGGTTTTTATGGAGAAACATAAGCAGCTTAATATTATTCTAACGTTAAGAAATTACTTAAATTAAATATATCAGGACTGCTGAATCGCTGCTGTGTTGAATGGCCTTTAAAAGTATTTATTCCCATGTATATATTGAAAAACAAACTTATAATACATTTTTGGAATCCTTCTTTTGGTAACCTATTTAAATGGCTTCAAATTCACAGCGATTTCTGTCACTTGTCAAAGGGTTTTACTGATGAATAAAACAAAGATATTAACATATAGGCATTCATAAAAATTAAATCAAATAAATCTGTCACGGATACTGTTTAAAATAAAGAATATAAAATACTTAAAAAATACGTGTTACCAAGTATCGATCTCATATATTTTGTGCTCGACTGCTGGCAATATTCGATTTTATTGGCTTACAAATTTTCTATTTAAATTGCTCACATCATTCCAAAATGGTTTATTACACATCGTTTGGAAAGAAGCCCAATAATAAATAATAATAAATGCTGTTTTGATTTTATTAAATCGCCTAAGTGGTCAATTAGCACCGAATCGCCAATGGAATAGACACTTTATGGATGATCGAATTCCATATGCCGCCTTTCATTCAGAGGCGTTGGTGGGATCAGCGGAAGCATATGTTGTCAGGCGAAAAGTTACTAAAATGTAACCTATTTATTTATTTATGTTTAAGCTGAGCGAACTGTGGATACTGTTGATAACCGCATAAATCCGACTGGGGAGCAAATGCTTATTGTCATTTTTTAATATCTTAGGTATTGCAAGGCTTATTGTCATTTTTAATATCTTAGGTATTGCTCGAGCTGTAAACAGGTCAACTTGTGTGTCGCCATTTGCTTTCTAAAAATAACTTTTAATTTAAATTTCACGATCACAGTTCGTGTGGTCAGAGTTTCGGGCTGCAAGCTCAAAAATAATTATTTAGTTGAGAAAATATTGCATGATCTTGGTTATATGTGTATGTATATTTAGTAGGTCTTGGGTATATAAATATAATTTGGTCAAAGTATAAAATATTTGTAACAGTATAAGGTACTTTTTGGTATGGGAGCCACGCGAATAATACTACAACTATGACCTATGCTAATCATCCTCAGTCTGTACTCTCAGTCCCGGCAGACGGACCAGCACCGCCTAGCCAAAGAAGTTGGGCACGAACAGCTTCTTGCGCTTGGTCTTCGTCTCCCGGACGCGTACAAGCGGGGTGAACTTGACGTTGTAGGGCAGGGCGCCGGCAGATTGCGGGCTGGCATCCTCACGGCGGGTACTGGATCCGGCACTGGCCGAGACGGGTGCGATGTAGCCACCGTCCACGTAGTAGTATCCCGGGTTCAGCCTCTTCAGGCGGTTCTCCGTCAGGGGTTTTCCGTAAGTCAGAGCGTACGAGTTGCCACTGTCGTAGCGATCGGTGTCGTATGCCTCGTAGCTATCCAGGTCGTAGTAGGTGGGCTTGGCCATGGTCTGGGACACTTTGCAGATGATGATGCTGACCAGCAGGCAGACCCACAAGTACAATTGCTGAGGGGAAAGAGTCGGGTGAGCTGGATTCTTTAGCATATCTCTATATAAGCGATGCTTACCTTAAGATCCATTATGGTTTTTTGTGGTTTGAACTGGTAATAATTTTCAAAATCAGTAGTGGGGAGTTGGGAGTGTTATCCTTGGTTGTTTGACCGTTTGCTGTGGTTGCTCTGAACGTCTGGCGAGTTCTGTGTGCTGTGTCGCGAAGAACCCTTCCTTTATATACGCACTGGACGCCATATTCGCACCCAAATGTGAAAATTTGCTTTCGGGCCGAGCCGACGGATGCTCCGGCTGTGACGCAAGTCCGGAGGAAACGCAGCGACATTTTCGACGTCCCGCCAACTCTCTTTCGTTGACGCCATTCGATATGTCGTCGTCTGGCTTTTGAGCATGCGCGACCGCTGTGACTTTAATTTCGAGTTGGATCCGATTGGAGATCTCGGCGGTGGTGGTGGCGGTGTTGTCTTATCTCTATGGGATTCGGTGGGACGAAAGGCTCTAATTGCCCGGTGCACTGTTTCGGTTAGCGTGGCCGGGGGCCAGTTTGATTCGGAAAAGTTTTTACAATGCGGAAAGATTCACAAACCCCCAAAAATCCCCATTGTCTACCACTATTTCGTTTTGATTGGACTTAATTAATTATTTATATTTTAAGGTGCTCTGACGTCGACGGTGGACTCAACAGTGGGTTTGACGTCGGAGAGCGTCTTAATGAAAGTAATTAGGCGCTTTCGGGTGGAATGGTTTGAGGCGCAATCCGATTTCGACGCACGGCGTATGAGTAATATTTGTTGTGCCAGGCGCTGTGGTCCTCGGGTGGTAATTTTTGTGTGGTCACACGTAAAGTCTAAAAACAGAACTCGAATGTCGTTGTAACCATTTTCGTCGTTTTTATTATAAATCAGCATAGACACGCAAATAAGTCGGCATCTAAAAATACAGACCAACTTTAAAATATCCAACCACAATGGTTCATGCGACTGGTAATCAACTTATTGTGAAAATGTGGCTGACTCAGGAAGTGAGAAATACCGAAATTTTCTAGAAAAAGATGAGCGCGCACCGGGAGCTGTATAATAATTAACAAATACACTCGACCCCGCTGCGGTCAGATCTTGAAATCAGGCTCGAAAAAGGGGCATGGCTTCAGTTTTTGGGGCCTGCACTCGAAGAGATGAATCATGCAGGCGAGTCATAGACACTAGACACGCCGCTGTGTAACCAATCGTTAATCAGATAAGATTGAGGAAAAGAGCTGGGTCCGGACCCAAAACTAATTCACACTTTATTATTCCAATCCGTGGGTATTTCGAAAAGCTCTGGCGTAAATATAAACCCGCTAATTAAATGAATTTATACAATTATATAAATATAAATCCAAAGTAGCCGCCGCCGAGGCAATATCAAAATAATCCGTTGTTTTCCACCACTCCACTTTTTTCCCGGCGACCCCAACGAAGGGTAAATATTTTTGCACCCAAACATCGTCAACAACAACAGAAAGGTGCGAGATTTGCCCAAGAAAAAGGAAACATAAACAAGCCACCTGGAATCAGATCGCATTACGTATACGCACGATTGGCTGCTGCACTGGAGCAGCACGGCGCAGCGACTTCTGTGTTTTGACTGAGTTCTCCGCTCCGGCTGGGAGGCACGTTTCTTTCAGCACGTTTTTAGTCACACCCACAGCACAGATGAGACCGCGAAACTCGAAAGGCAGTGCCAAATTTCATATACCTCGGCTAATTCATGCAAGAAGTGCGACAGACATCTTGCAGTCCGTCCGCTCTTCGATCGCGGATCACGGACCTATCATCTGCTTAGAAAATTTCCTCAGTCTTGATTTTGTTGTTAGCTCAATGTGCGAATGTAAACATCTACATTTGCGCCCAGGCAATATTTTAATATTGATCATGGCACATTATCAGTTTATTTAATTGCCACTTTTACCAATTTTGATCTGGTGCGACTTAGCGGGACAAAGCGTTATGGAAATTTTTCCGTCTGCCACCTAAGGAGATCAATGGATTTCCCTTGTTGATGCTGATGTTTTTCTCAGATAGTGTGAAGCACAGCTCGCTTAAATGGGATATTTCTGAACCGTAATGCATCGCGGAAGAAGCTAACTTAGTAGTAGTTGTTGAATTATTAATAGAATTAATTACTTCATTGATGATAGAAACACTAGTCTTAAAAATCAAACATTTTACCAGTCTGAAAGCTTATTAATTTGTTCAACAAGCAATCTGGCCTAAATGGAGGTGGGTTTTATTATGCCAGCTATTGGATTTATAACCGCCGGAGAAGGCAAACATTTCAGTGCCGTGCAAAATTCTTGATCTCCTAATAGAAAAGTCACACACTCGGAAAAACAAGGGAGCACTGGGCAAGGTGTGCCAATATTTAGCTGGTAAACGGTTGTTCATATTTACTTATGATAATGCCAAACACCAGGCCTTATATTTATTACGCTCGGTTAGCACCACCGGCACGATCGATCCAATAACCTTACCGGAGTGCCGTGCTCCCTTCAAAGCGAGCAGTCTGCCCCACATTGCGCTGGCCGGAAGAGGAGGACCGACCCACCTTGTAACTGGCCTTCGACAAGCGCTTACAAATAAACAGCTAAAGCACCGCTTCGGCTGACTTCCTTGTTGACAAAAATAGTTTGAGGAGAGACTCGAATGTGCGAGCGTAGGCCTTATATTAGCAGCTAATGTGTGAATAGGAGCACATAAAATGTGGTGGGATGGATTGCCTACATTCCCGCAGCAGGGGTTAATCTTGTAGTACTCGGAAAAGCGCTTTCATCTGACTAAATGCCAGGACACGGTGCTCCGGCAAGTGCGTCACTGGCGTTTTAACACTCAATTAACGTACAGCAGATGTGTCGCAAGGGGTGTCCGCTATTAGTTGCAATTAAATTGTCATTAGCGGGACGCCATCTAATGAAGCGGCGACTGAGCCACGCTTGCTGTTTGAGGAACGTTTTTAAAACGTGTTTTCGGCAAACATGTGTCACAAGACCCATCGTATATTTTTGTCTCCATTGACTAAGCGACTAATGATAACTTATACTCAAGCAACAACGCGTAAAACTATGAAGGAAGCTCTGCGTGGCGGTTACTTCTTCTGCTTGAGCAGCAAGTGACCCTTTGGCTTCAGTTTGTTTTGGATGATGCGCTGCTTCTCGGCTGCGGCCTCCGCCTTGAGACGTTCATGCCGCTGCTTGGCGAACTCTAGCTCCCCACTGAGCTCCACAATCTTGGAGGCGATCTCTTGCTGCTTCAGCAGGCGTCTCTTCTGGTTGGACTACAAAGCAAATACCACAATTAGGTAAACATTTATGGGATCTTTTGGGAGACACTTACACCCAGGGGCGTGGTCCTGCCATCCAGAAACGTGTAATCAGGCATATTGGTGAGAGGTCCAAAGGCATTCGGGTTTTCCGGCAATCCCTTCTCTGCACGCCATTTCTGATCGATGGAGCGGGCGGCTGTAACAGCGATGTTACGCTGTGCTGCTTTAGAAATCAGATTTTAATGAATTAAAATATCGTTTAGATAAAGTGGGGTACTCACCTGTGACTGGGGCGCTGCTAGCCAGGCAGAATTTCGTTATTTTCAGCATTATTTATTAAAACTCTGAACAAATTTAATTCACATAACCAAAAACAGCTGATGGTAGCAGTATGACCGTGTTCGGTCCATCGTGAAATATGCAGAATTACCGTTTTATTTTTCAAGCCCAATATTTTATTTAGGAAATACTTTTTTTATGATGTACAAAACGGGAAAAAAAATTAAGAACTAATTTTAAGAAAAGACAATTATGAAAAAATTACCAACAGAATAAAGCGGAGAGGAAAATGTAAAAGAATAGGGCTGCCATCTTCACGATAACATTACTGTTAGCTTGTTTAGTACATTTTCGTCAACCCGCTGGTATACTTTAACGGCTTAGCCACGGTCACTCTACTGATAGTGAAAAAATTAATTAACAAAATAATTTAAAGCGAATTGGGTCAAACCTGAATCAAATAATGGCCACCAAGACGAGTACAACGGAGCGCACCGCCAACGGAGCAGCTAAGTCATCCAGCCTGCGAGAAATTTGCGCGCGCGCCATCACAAAATCGGAGTGGGAGGACAAGGTGAGCAAAGTTCCGCGCACACGGCGGAATATCCGGCCCGGGTCGTAAAACTGAAGCATGCTAACCCTTCCATTCCCCTGCAGGAGGAGTTTCTGGACGTCATCTACTGGTCACGCCAGGTGTTCGGCATTATCCTGGGCGTCATTTGGGGCATAGTCCCGCTGAAAGGCTTCCTGGGCCTCGTACTGTGAGTAGCTATCTATAACCTATAAATAGGCACCGCCACTCCATGGTCCGTTTTGCTCTACTCTACAGCTTTGCCGGCATCAGCTGCGGGATTGTCTATCTGTACGCCATCAACTTTCAGAATGTGGATGAGGACGCCTACGGCGGGGTTTGGGAGCTGGTGAAAGAGGGCTTCATGACTTCGTTCGCCGGGTTCCTGGTGACGTGGATCATCTTCTATACGGGTCTGCACTACGACACCATAATGGCGGCGAAAGCCTCATAATACTCGTCCATCACGCCAGACGCCGTCACCGCCGCATCCAAGCAATAACCGATTCCAGAACCAGATCCCGATCCTCACACTTTTCCGCAGAACTAATTGCGAAGCCAAATAAGATAACCGCTCCTCGTGTTTTGTCCCCCTCGGTGTAGATTGTTAAACTTTTAGCTAATTACGATCATGTAAATGCATTTCTATGATGGCCAGTTGTACCATCGCCAACGCCAGACCTTTCCGTGAAAGGTCCCAGCCAGCGGCCTAGTTGAGAACAAAAAGATACTATATATATTTGTGTATGTCTAGAATGCAGAATACGATGAAACAACTTGTTACGGCGTTTTATTATAAAATATTGGTCTACGGTTATAAGGTAGTTGACAGATGAGCGATATCCTAGTACTCCATGGCCACGGCCACGGGTCCGGAGCCATTGTGAGCACCTCCGTTCTGGCCCGGTTCCTGCTCATGCTGGAACTTCTCCGGCAGCTGGCCGCTTTGAAGGATCTGCGATAGGCGCTCCACTTCCGCCAGCGAGCTGGCACGCTTGATGGCCTCGCGGATGCGCTGCATGTCCTCCGGATTAGCCAGACGACCGCCATCCGACCCTCTGCCCTTTCCGTTGCTCGCCTCTGCGGCCAGGGCGGCGGCGGCGCTCAGCTTCGACTTCCGGCTGACCTCCTTCAGCATGTCTTTGCCCTGCTTGGTGCGGAAAAACTCCTGGGCCGCCGCCCGGTCCTTCTGCTTGATCTTTCGGAAGTCGAGTAGTCGCAACTGTGGGAACTTGTAGGCCATGTACTCGCGGTAGTTGGGCTTCGTGGACACCGGATTAATGAGCAGGCAGATGGTGTCCAACTTAGCGAACGCCGCCAGCGGCTCCAGGTCGCTCAGTTCCTGCAGGTTGTTGCCCGTCAGAATAATGGAGCTCAGGTTGGGCACGACCTCCTCCAGACCCTCGCTGATGCGCAGGATGCGGTTATTGTTCAGCAGTAGGCACTTGAGGCGCGGCAGGTGCGGCAAGTTATCCAGCTTGCGGAGATCGTTGTCCGATAGATCGATCGTGTCGAACTGGTCCAGGGTGGCGCCCAGGTTCTCAATCTGTGGAATCTTGTAGCCGCGCAAATCCAGCTCGCGCTCCCGGCACGGATTTATGTACTGCATCGACTGGTTGATCAACTCCGGCGTTAGCTTCACCATTGTGGCAGTGTGTGTGTCTACGGTGTAGCCGGAAGCTGCTTTTTATTCGCTCTTTTCGTTTATTTTTCTGATATGCAGAAAAACGAAACAATTTACAGACGCGAGTTGGTAAAGTGTGACCGCACTTCGACCGGTAAAATACGCCAGGCTTAGAGCTGCTGCTGGCCACACTAAGGCACGACGTAATATAACATAAAATACTATGATTCCGCTACACGGTATTTATACATTTTACACAAACGCCACCTTAGTGTAAGCGGCTGCTTTTCGCTATCTGGCCACTCTGTGAAGGGTTCAAAAATATTCCAGCTTTCTAAAAATATTGAAAACTTAACAGCAAATTTAAATATAGGAAACACAGTTCTTACCGCCATAAACAAGGCGTAAAATAAAACATACAACATCATTATCTTTTTCCGTTTAATTTGAATTTCAATAGATTACAATGAAGATTTTAATTGCTTAACTTTAATGAACACGTTAAGTTTTGTCGTATTTCGCTTTCGGTTTCTGAAATTGAATGGGAATATCGGGTAACACTCAAAACTTGAAGTGTGTGTTGTCGGTGGTGGTGGACTGGGTTAAACGCTTCTCGTAAAAGTTCCTGTGTCGTTGGTGCAAACTACTTGATGATCTTCAAAATTGAAATCGATCGATTCGCGATTATAGTAATATTTACTTGTCTTATCGGTTAACGGGTTCTGGTGTTTGCCGTTTTTTTTAAATGCATTCAGTAATTTGTTATCGGTATCCATCCGTCGCCTGGCCTAGTTTCTTAGCGTAAATTGTTAACTCTTTAAAAAATAATCAATAATATCGCCCGTCTGCTTCGTTTTAAATAAATGCATTCGTTTCTGGCGGCATATTGCGTTTGAAAATTTGAAAACGGATTGTCGTTCAAATACTATAAGTATGTCGTGTATATAGGTTAGGTAAATAAAAATCAAGAAATAATAAATGATAAAAGATGTATTTGGAAGCAGTTATAAAAAATATTGTTTTTTTCACTTAGATTTGTTTAAAGATTTCTTTAGGTTTTAGGCCTTTAAAATAGTTCTTAGTTATGCACGCAATCGATTTACATAATATGTATATATAGATAGTATCATTTCATTGCGTTATCTTCGTTAGTTCTCATTGAAATTGTTGTTTAGCATGCGCTAAAAATAGATTTCTTCTTGTATGTATGTATATAATTGGCACTTAACTCATTTAAAATACATAAAAATATAAAATATAGTACACACAAAACATCTTTATAAATATGCAAAGGTTAATTTGGATAAAAGTATCAATAAATAATCACGTTCATTCTAAATTGCCAAATGAAAACAATACACACGCGCGCCATTGCACATAAATTAATGGTTCAGTACGAATAAGTTGCAACCTCGTTTCCATCTACCTGTCTCCGTCTCCATCTCCATCTCCATCACCATCATCCTGTCATCATCATTATCATCATCGCTTAATCTTATCATCCCCCCTACGATTGATCACGCTAAACTGTGGCAGGTTGGGCGGCGGGCTGAGGGGCCGGATGTGAGGGAATGTTGAGCATATAACACTAGAAACACTTATAAATCAACGACATCCTCCTTGGTATAGGCCGAGTCTCTAAACATGCGTCTGGTCGCCATGCTCTGCTGCAGTTCTTCAACTAATGTCTCCTGTGGGGAAGCGGGAGAGTAGTTCCACATTATTAGGCGGTTCAGTTACGACATAGGGTTTCAACAGGCAGATACAGATACTAGATGGGATACATTCAACATGCTTCTTACTGGCTAGCAGACACGACTTAACAACTACACACACAAGCAAACAAATGCCGATGTTAGACGCACAGAATGAGCACCGAAATCAACGAAGCAACGTCGCCACCAAATTTCGAGCGATGATCAATGCAAGAAGCGCTATCGCATGGCAGCTTCAGCTCCAGGCTCGGAGGAGTTCAAACCTCGAATAGTGTGGATATCTCCTTGCCGGCAATCCGCTTCACACCGCCGCTCTCCGCGCAACTACCAGACTTGGCGCCCAGCTGACCGTTGCGCATGCTCAGGATCTCGTTGCTGATCAGACTCGCACAGGCCATGGCATGGCGCTTCTCGTGGCTGCTGGAGGAGCTACTAGTAATGTTGCTCTGCTGCTCCGTGATTGTCTCGCTGCTGCCAGTGCTGCTCGCCGAGCTAACGATTCTCGATCGCGTCTGACTCTGGTTTAATACTGTTGTAGATGATGTGCTGGTTGCCGTGGATGATGAGACTGGGCCTCCGATGGAGGAGCCCGTGGAGGAGGTGCTCGTGCGCGCACTTGCTGCGTTCAGGAGGGTTCTGGGCATAACAGGCGGTTTGAGGGGGAGTTCTTTACAAGTAACGAGGAGTACAACAAATCAATCAAAATATGAAAATAAATAAGATACAAAACGAAATAAATCAAAACTACTGCTAATAATGGGTAGGCAGGCATCACAATAACTACTCGTGCGCGAACGAAGTCAATTACACTTACCCAATCTGTTGAGTCCAGCAGCCAGTTCTCGCACAGACTTCTTATCCAGGGCAGCTCCTGTTATGGGGATACGATTTCAATAAATCACAAAGTTTTAGAGCAATTTATAGTGCTTCACTTACCTGGTGTAATGCCTACTATGCTGCCACCGCCGCCGCCACTCCCTATGGCAATGCCCGGCGTGATGCCCACTATCGAGCCACCGCTACTAGTTCCAAAGGTCACGATCTCGACATCATCTACATAACGACAAAGATTTGGTTGAATCATTGTCCATAAGTGATCCTATATTCTGTACCGACCTTCTTCCAAATTATCAGGTGTTGTCTTGCTGGAATCCCCGTTGCCGTTACCGTTTCCTGTGATTAGCTCTCCGCTTTTCGGCTCGCTGCCCACCACTGACCACGGTCGGGGTTTCTGGAGCACAATTGGCGTTCGCAGGATACCATTGCCGGTCTTCACAATCACGCTACCCTCGCCGGTGGCATGGCTCTTGATCGAGTCGCTACTGGGCGAGCGCATTTTATCGTCACGAGCGGTCGCCTTCAATAGATTGGAGTTCGTTGTGTCCTCTGAACCGGCTCCAGCAGCTCCTGAACCAGGGCCGCCCTCAGTGCGCATCTTCACCAACGGCGATTTGCGACCCACTAAAGGGGAATACTTTTCCAGGTTGTCTGTGGACCGGGAGCGAGTAGCCCAGGAGGCACCTATATAGTACAAAATCTAAATGAGCACTTCTTTTTAATAGTATGTCATGTTTTACTTACTTTTGAGCAGTGGCGACTGGCGCTCCAATTTGATTGGTCGTCGCTCCTCTAGAATGGGCGTCGTCTCCTCGGAGGTCATGTGACCATTGCCATCGCGGCTCATCGTGGGACTGTCCACAAACGACAGCGAGCTACACTCCTCTGACGTGGGCGAAACGAGAGGCGTGAGCGTGGTGGGCGTCACCGAGCCCGGGCGAAAGAAGTGCTCCAGACCCTCGCCGATCTCCCGGCTACCTCCGGCACTACACTCGGCACTCACCAGCGGTCGGGTGGGTGCCCGCGTCTTGGCTCGCTTCGGCCGACCCTTGACCAAGTGCTGCAGCTGAAACGATGCGCTAGGCAGCTCGGTGATAGAGTCACAGCACTCGTCCACACCGCCATCATCCATCACAGCAAGGCTGTCGGTCATGTTAGAGGCGGCAGCCACTGCAGCGGCTCCAGCAGCTGCACGGGCGGACAATTGGGAGGTGGAGCGGTGCGAAGAGGGTGACTCCAGCAGGTCAGGAAAGTGGCCCAGGCTGAGATTCTCCACCACGGACTGGGGACGCACCTTCTTGGCGAGGCTGCGCCGTTTGGTGGGTAGATGCGGCGTGGCCTATTGGGTTGGGATTGAAAGAAGGATTAGAAGGGTTCCTTTTTGGCATATTAATGTATGTTTTATGATTCATCTATCGTGTGTGAAATAATGAAGATTGTTTTTGGTTGTCTTATTTTTTTGGGGTTCAACAAACGCTACAAATCAAAATGGTCACAGAGAAAGACAGTCTACAGGCTACGAGGCTACAGGCTACAGAGGGATAACTATAAGGATAGGGGATATATCGGAGCTGGCACTTCTCCAAAGCAACGGCTCAACCTAAGGGTATCCAAGGATATCCAAGGAGCCACTGCCTCAGAGAAGATGTTTGTCGATAGAGACTGATAGATAGACGTAAGATCAAGACAAAAACTACTTACAAGGTTGAGATATTCCAATTTCTTTTTTGTGTTTGTTTGTTTGTTTGGATTTTGAAATGCAAATTATGTAAATGAGTTGGAGACAAGGTTCAATTAAGTATGTTTTTAAGAACGAGTACGAGTATTTGCGATATTGTACAGATTCGGATTCAAATTCGGTGATGGATGATGATGATGATCAGTTTGGGGCAGGAAGACACGAGAAAAATAATGAGCATGAGCATTTGGTGTACACATTGAAGTAATTTATTAATGAGATTCGATGTATGTATGTTTGGGCTGTATAATGTGATGCATGTGTCAACTACTTTCAGCTAGTTGGGCTTGGAGATTGGAGTATAGTATGAGTTCATTTTACACATGAATGTACTAAGCATTTTGTGAGATCACTGCGTGTGGTTTCGGTGAGTGTGGGGTGTGTGCGGTTGTGGGTGTATGATATATCTTCTCGACACTCGGCACTCTCTACTGCTCGCATATACTCTTTAATATATGATGTTGTTATGAACTAATTCCGTTTCGGCGGAATCTATTGCATCCACTTGGGTAGCGACAGATTTTCAACACTTACAGTGGGCGATTCCAGGCCCAGTTTGGGCAGTATTGAGCCTCGTCCCCCAGGCCGTATGATCAATCCATCCGCATCCTGAACGGGAGAGAGAAGGTGTATATTTCAGTAGGTCCACTCTAAATAGTTCTTTGATTCGGCAACTCCTCAAATTGGGTGAAAAATATTTTTGTAATCGAATGCGTTGAGCTGCAGCTGATAAGCGGAGCTACGGCAACACAGAAGCAGCACCGATCAAAATAACTACTGCCTCAATTTCGTGGTTAGGGAGCGAAGTGAACCCGCCCAAGGGGCTTAAGGCCATGACATCACATTTGTCAGTAGCCCAAACCCGATAGCAGTGCTGACCGCTTGTTTATTTTTATATTTAAATTGAAAAATGCGTATTCAAATTCTAAGTAAAATACAAATCATGCTTGAAAGGCTTTAAATAGATTTTGAAAGAGTCTTTAATGAACACTAAACTTGTTTTAGTAGTCCTAACAAAGGTGTTAAAAGCAGTTTGTATAAAGCAGTTTCTTATGTGTTTAATGGATAGAAAAATAGCCAGATAATTGCCCAAATTCACAGCACTTTCACCCAGCAAGCCAGCCGCGGCTGATAAGAGCCACCCACTCGATAGGTTCGATCGATACCCCAAAACGAATAATAGACTTACATGACTGGAGCGACTGCGCACGATATCTGGGGTCTGCGGCTCGTCCAGCAGGACTGATGGCGATTCGGCAATGCCCATGCCACGCCGATAGCGGGTCAAGGCCTCCAGCACCTCATCCGTGGCCCGATCCGAGATGGCGGCCGCCAGTGACTGTTCAATCTCACTGAAAGGAGAACAATAACAAGAAATATATAAAGTGGGAAATTACATTAGAGAGATTGCAAGTCTCTAAAAGCAACTACTTCTTATTATTTAGATCCTGTGTGTCTATTTGCCTCTCCTCCAGTTCCTCCAATGGCTCCTCATCGGGACACTCTGTGTAGGCGGGACTACGGTCCGAGGCCTTGGAGTTTTGGCCACCGAAGCAGCAGCACAAAGTGCGCATCAGACCCATTTCCTGGAGAGCGGCGGCTTTCCTCTAACAACAGCTGGAAGCTAACTGAAAGGGCTGTGCGCGCTAGCCCGACCGATAGACACAGATAGAACCACGATTTGGCGTATAACCCGTAACAGAAGTGATTGGCTCCGAAATCCCAGCCGCAGTGGGAAGTGCATTCAGCTGTTTCTTGGTTTTTTCGGTGTGTTGTTTTTAATCTTATCTAAGCGTTAGCTCGCGCTCTCTCACTCGCAGATACACTGAACACATATGTGCAGAGCACAGAAATAAATAGATTTTTTTCAAGTGTTAGTGGGAGCGAAGAGAGCGAGGAGAGCGCTCCGCTCGAAGCTCGTTTTTGGAATTCGAGTATGCAAAACAGAAACGGCAAGTAAATGTTTGTTTTCGGCTCTCATTTCATGTCTCTCATTCCAGGCAATGTGCGATATATGTACAATATTGCGAATTTAAATGTGATAACTTCTCCTAATTTTACTCGTAATATCAATCGTAATGTGTTTACACTTGGAGAACCCTTTTCCTTAAAATTCCAAGCTCCCTAATTGTTTGCTATTCATAGGCAACTAATTCCTATTAACTACAATAATCTACTTTGTTCCTAGCACGAGCCATATGTTAAAGTATTTTATATATAATTAGGGTGGTTTATTTATTAAATGACTCCTCAAAAATGGTTTGATTGTAAAATTACTCATAAACGGCAAGAGAAATGTTTATTTTGCGAAACTGATCTGCAAGGCATTATCTATATATTTATATCTCATCGCGATTACTTTCCTCTCGGTTGCTGGAATTCTCTCCTTTCTACCTTATTGTGTTTCTTTGTCTCATCTAACCTCTCACTTACGGTGTATCTTTTGTGGTTAAAACTCATTTAAATAAGGCCTCTTACTATTTGTCTTCCTAATACTCGCTTGCTCTTCTTTATTCTCTTTTAAAGTCTTGTATTGAACTCACCCAACTTTGTTCATGATCTCGCTGCCGGCATTGTTGAGTAGGCAGGCCTGCAGGAATTCCTCGGGCACAAGCAGACGCTCGGAGAGACCCTTGCGAAGGTCCTGCACCACGATCTGGTTTCCGAGGGTCTTGGGACACTGCTCGATGCCCGTGCGCATCATCGTCTCCAGCGTCTCCTCCAGATAGCTCTTGATCGTGTATCCCAGTTCGCTGGCCACTCGGGTTAGCTTCATTTCGATGGGATGGGAGTCGTTGCGAACGGCCTCCTGCAACTTGGGCATCAATTGCTTGCAGTTCTCGGCGTCTGTGATCAGGCGCTGCACAGCTGAAGCGGAGTCACTGCCACCCTTGGCCAGCGATATGGTGTCCTGGGTCTCGGCCACCAGCTTATCCACCAGCTGGTGCGTGGAGGAAAGCATGAAGCCGTGCTGCAGTCGGAATCCCTGGCCCGTGGCCCGCTTTAAGCCATTGCAGTTGCGCTGCAGCAGTTCCTGCATCTTCCGCATCACCGCATCCGTCTTATCCGGATGGCTCTTCAAGTGCGGAGCAATATCGAAGACGGGGAAAGGTATGGTGCGCATGCTGTGGTTGTGCTCCAGGGCATAAACGATGTCCGCATATCCCTGCAACGTCACCCCGTTCTTGTCTAGGTAGATGGTCCGCAGTCTGTTGTTGATCTGCAGAGCTTTCGCCAGGAGACGAGCGCCTACATCGCCCATGTAATTGCCGCTGATATCCAGCTTCTGGAGACTTTGGTTGCTGCCCAACGCATTAATGAAGTCGTGCAGGTCGTGCTTCAGCTTGTTCTCCGACAGTACCAGCTCGGCCAAAGGGAAGTCGTCCTTCTGGATGAGGTTGACCAGGGCGTCCATCACGGGTGGAATGTGCTTAGGCTTCATGCCCGTGAGGCTGCGGGTGAGGTGGAGCGTTCGGATCGAGGGGTTCTTCGAAATGGCAGTCAACACAGGCGCCAGCTCCGCGTCCAAATCTAAGGAACACATTTAAGAGAATTAGCTACAAGTTGTAATTGATCTTCGATTCCTGCTTCACTTACTGTTATCGCTGATATCCAGGCTTTGCAGCACTCGCACTCCGTGGATGCAGGACTCGAGGACATGGGCGCCTTGGGCGCCCAGCGTATTGCTGCTGAGATCCAGATAAAGACCAGCTGTGGACTCGTTGCAGGCCAACCCGAGCAGAAGGTTCTTCAGAGCCTCCATGGGCAGCTTACAGCCGGCTATGTTGAGGTGCTTCAGGCTCAAGGTGCTGGTGAAGAACTGCTTGAACGACGGCGGGATCTCCTTGCCCTTCTTGGTGCTGAACGAGTTGTGCGAGACGTTCAGGTGGGCCAAATGCGTGGCACAGCCGCGCAGCAGAGCGCCAAACAACTAGATTGAATATATTAATAGATTAGATGTTATAAATAATAGAAAATAAATGTAAATAACATACATTCTCCAGCGTGATGTCTGTCGAGGCCAGATCCAAGTGCTCCAGCACATTGGGTTGAGCCAGGAAGTTGTGCAGATTCTGCAGAGATATGCGATTGTTATTCTAAATGCTATATTTACTGGTTAGTACTTACGGTTATATCATCTTTGAGACTATTACCACTAAGGTCTAAATACGTGAGCGAGTTGGAAATACTTTGATTGAGCGTCAGCGAGTGCGACATCTGGTTGACTCCCTTGGAAGTTAGTCCGCAGTGGGCCAGGGCCAGCTTGCACAGACCCTTGGACACCTTGGCTATGGGCCCTGCCAGATGGATGGCACCTGATACATAGAAGACACAAAATATTGTTAGCTTAGCTCTAAAATATCTTATAAACAACGACAGTGAGATGAAGAAATATGATTTTGGAGGCCAATTCGAATGTGACATGTTTATTTTTGGGTCGAATTATTTAATTTAGCTGCTACTAAGCAGTGAATGTCTAAAGGCGTAAGAATGTATGAAGAAAATGAATGGAAAAACCTTATGGAATGAGTTTAGCCCTGTGTGGCAATTGTCGATGGTTGTTGGTTCTGGAGGGGAACAGAGGACTTAGGGATTCGTCAAGTGGGTAGCCTCAACAATGGCCACACAAACGGCAAAACTAATAGAGAAGCAAGCTTATAGAGAAATTAAGGACAATGGTGACGGCAATGTATAGAATAAACACAACAACAACGATAACAATGCAACAATATTTTGGGATTAGAGTAAATGGCTGTGCTGTGGTGTCTATTTTGGTGGCTGCAAACCTTGTACAATCTTTCCAAGTAGGGCGCACAACGAACTGGCTCCTACACAAACCACAAATCAAAATGGCAATCGACAAACGACAAATGACAAACGTGAGAAGAGAAACGATAGCAGAGAGGTAGACAAAAAATTGGATTAATTGGATTACACGAGGCGGCTGGGGTCTCGATTACAACTCGATGGATGGCAGCAAGGTGGGCCGGGTCAGATAGGTTCAAGGCAGTTGATTGGCATCCAGGGATTTCAGTACGCACCTTTATCCTCAATTATATTGTGGCTCAGATCGATGGTGCGAATGGCGGGATTGCTATTCGTTATCACAGATATCGATAACTTGTTCAGGAAATCCCATCTGCAAAAGAGTAAGCGATATAAGCATTAGCATTTCTTCCAAATCTCCAAAGATTTGTACAGCTCACCTTAGGCCCAGTGCCTCCAGATGCAGCTCCTCCAGCCACATGGAACGCTTGAGCACGTGCAGGATGCGTTCCAGGGTCTCGTGGGACAGTCGCATATGGGCAGCCTTTAGGCCACGAAAAAACGTGTTGTACTCCAGCGCCGAAACGATGGCCATCAAGTCTCTGTTAAAAAGGGATAGTTAATAATTAAATAATATGAATTATCTGCTGCTGAAAGAAGAACTCACTTTGGTTCCAGGTGATCAAAATCGCGCAGGTTGAGAACTCGCGTGTCGTGCGACAGGTAGATGGTGTCCACATCCCAGGCCACCTCCTCGCGATAGGGGACGCCATGGAAGTCGCACATGCAGGCGTACTGGGCGCTGAATCCACCACAGGGGCCGACATTGCGCGGATCGGAGGGTCGAAACTCCTCGGAGAATATGGTCTCCCGCTCCGGCGGCTGTATATCGATCTGGAAGAGGCGAGAACGAAGAAACTTACAACCAGTTCACTGACCTGATGCAAAAATTCATTTAAAAAGTTTTTAAGAGGGCGTTCAAGAGTCTCAAGAGTCCAGCCCGCCTTTGTTGTTCAGCAGCAGCACTGAAGTTGACCAACTTGAAGAAGAACAATGCAAAGTTTTCGGACTGCCTGCCACACTCCTTGAGAACTGCCCCTTTGTTTCCCCCGCTTAAAACTAAAACTTAATCTCGCATTTAACACTTCTGCTGAATGTGAGTCTTGATGGCTACATTTAAGGCGTCAACATCATGACACCCGGGTCGCGTGCCCGCCAGCAATTATCTAAGCCATGTAGCTTCAATTGTTGTTGGCACTTCCCAGTCGAATTGCTGGATACAACATCCACAACATATGGCGGAGGGAACTATCAACTGCATATAGTCGTGGGTGCCCTGTTGGCTCCCCGGCTCCCCGTCTCCCCGGTCGATTTGCATAAACGTAGACTGCATAATTCACATCGAGCTCGGGCCAGGAGCATTACAAATGCATAGAATTATTAACCCCAACTGCTGCAGATGACGACGTTTATGTACTTACAACCTAATTGGACAGGGGCGGGATGCAGGCAGGCTCCCACACGCACAGCAGATACCACAATAGTTCGCTAAATATTTAATTAAACATTAATTAAAGCCCAATGTGAGTCATGGGGGAAGCAGCATCGCTTAACGATGTTCAGTAGGTTAAAGTGATGGGTCACCATTTCTCTTTACCCTTCCAGAAAGTATAGCGAATACATAACAGCTATATATATATATTTTAATTAACTATAAGAAAATCCCTCTTATAACTAATATATCCCCCGATCACTTGCCTTTCGAATGATGTATTTCAGAGGAACTGTTGGGAATATCTGCTTGATGGCCGAGGCCAGATCGGTCAGGATGACATCAGCGTTCTGCAGAATGAACACAAACAGAACGGAGGTAATTACATATGGAGCATGATTACAGCAGGCAGTAAGTGGGTTTGCCATACCGAGCTGAAATTGCCCGCATCGCCGGTGGTGGCAAACGAGTATGGCCGATCGTTGGTGACGATGGAGAAATGGGTGGATCTCTTGCTCTCGACTCCCACAATGTCCAGGTAGTGGAAATGGCATTCGATCTGAAATGGGTGCATGTATATCATTAATAATTCCAAATATGTAATATATAGATCATTAACTCACCTTGGTGGGCACTTTGGCACTGAGCAAATAGACCCTTACGGGGGTAAAAACCTGCGGGGAAAGGAATACATAGAGATGAGGTGCAGCACGTGAGCGAAAGGTGTTGTAATTGGCAAGAAAAACACGAGCCAGACATGCATGGCCAGGACCTCAAGGAGGTGGGGCCTGATGGAGACCCTTTCCCAGGCAGTCAGTGGACTATAACTCCATTATCAAGAGCGATGCAGAGAGGACTCGAAACTCAATTTGGCCAGCCTTTGTCTTGCGAGAATTGATTGAGGAAAGTTCGCAGCTTTTAATGGCAACTCAAAGTGCGTCAAGTAATTCGTTTAGCTACTCAAATGCAGATACCAACCGGCAGGAGATGGGGTATCTACGGCGGAGTTGGCCCCGTCGACTTTGGTAATTGGACACTTTGTCTCTGCCACCTTGTAAGCCGCTTGCACAAATCAATTTTCCAGCTGTGTGCGCTCTCCCAGCGGCCGTACAAGTGGCCAGCCATGGAATTAGCATAGCTATAGTCCGTGGCCCCAGTAAAAGTACAGGTGGGATAGGAGAAAAGTCGTGCCCGCCGCCGCTAAGTATGCCATAAAATATCAATTACGGCTCTGGGCCAGTTGCGGGCCTCCGGGCAAGTGCAAATCGGTTGCCCCCACATCGGAATGTACAAGGGGACTTAGCTAAGTTGGCTGCTTAATAGATATATTAGCCAGGTTCCATTATGTACTCCGGGGTAGGTGCAATTTGAAACTGATAGGAAATTCTGACTTATAAGCTCTTTTCTTGCTTACAATCATAGAATGTCCTTAAGCTTTTGATTTATCTTGGAATCTGAATTTAAAAACAAATACAATAAAATTTGCTTTTAACGGTGAATCGGACCATACACGGCATTTTGCTGGCATTCCATTTTTGGCCAAAATATGCTGTTTGGAACCCCTCAGGTTTACACATTTTTAGGTCCTTAAATGAGGTCTATTTTGTTTTAATTTTTTGAGGACAACTCAAGGTTAAAAATATTCATAACTCAGCCAAAACAGCCTTAAATTCAATTCGGAAAGCAGTTCTGTGTTAGATTTTAGTAGGTTAAATAATCTGCATATTGAGTTTAGAGATCAGAAAGAATAAATTTTTGGCCAATTTTTGACAATTTTAATGATGTAACCCCTTATCATTTTTTCAAAAATTGGCCAAAATTTTTTTTCTAATTTTTTCAAGTATTTTATTGCTAAATAATTAAGCTTTTAACGGCGAATCGAACAGTATACGGCATTTTGCTTAAATTCCATTTTTGGCCGAAATATGCTGTTCAGAAGACCTCAGGTTTACGCATTTTTGGGTCCTTAAATGGGGTTTTATATGTCCTAATTTTAAGAACAACTCAAGGTTAAAAAATTTCATAACAAAAATAATTAAGCTCTTAATGGTGAATCAACCCATATACGGCATTTTGCTTAAATTCCATTTTTGGCCGAAATATGCTGTTAAGAAGACCTCAGATTTATGCATTTTTGGGTCCTTAAATGCGGTTTTTTATGTCCTAATTTTAGGAACAACGCAAGGTTAAAAAAATTTATAACAAAAATAATTAAGCTCTTAATGGTGAATCGAACCATATACGGCATTTTGCTTAAATTCCATTTTTGGCCAAAATATGCTGTTCAGAAGACCTCAAATATTCATATATTCTTGGCCTTTAAACCGTTAATTTAATACAATAATTTTCTGGAAAGTCAACCTAAAAATAATCATAGTTTCGCCAAAACAGCCTTAAATTCAATTTGGAAAGCAGTTCTGTGCTACTTCTTAATGGGTTAATTAAACTGCATATTAAGATTGGAAATTTAAAAGAATAAATTTTTTGCCAATTTTTGACAATTTT